>JAWNNV010000901.1:0-11485 GCA_035044485.1 Scaptomyza reducta
GAACCTATAACTTTTTCAAAACTTTCCGAACCTATAACTTTGTCAAAACTTTCCGAACCTATAACTTTGTCAAAACTTTCCGAACCTATAACTTTATCAAAACTGAACCGATTTTCAAAAGGACATGCGTTTTAGTCGTGGCTCAATCTCAATAATTAAACCGAATTCAGAGTTGGAAATGTTTTTTTTTTCCAAATTTAAGATCAAACTTTCCGAACACATAACTTTGTCAAAACTTTCCGAACCTAAACCTTTATCAAAACTGAACCGATTTTCAAAAGGAAACGCGTTTTAGTAGTCGCTCAATCTCAATAATTCAACCGCATTCATAGTTGGAAATGTTTTTTTTTTCGAAATTCATGTCAAAACTTTCCGAACCTATAACTTTGTCAAAACTTTCCGAACCTATAACTCTATGTCAAAACTTTCCTAACCTATAACTTTATCAAAACTGAACCGATTTTCAAAAGGAAAGGCGTTTTAGTCGTGGCTCAATCTTAATAATTAAACCGCATTCATAGTCGGAAATGTTTTTATTTTTTTCGAAATTCATGTAAAACTTTCCGAACCTATAACTTTGTCAAAACTTTCCGAACCTATAACTTTGTCAAAACTTTCCGAACCTATAACTTTGTCAAAACTGAACCGATTTTCAAAAGGAAATGCGTTATAGTCGTGGCTCAATCTTAATAATTAAACCGCATTCATAGTTGGAATGTTTTTTTTTTTCGAAATTCAAGTTAAAACTTTCCGAACATATAACTTTGTCAAAACTTTCCGAACCTATAACTTTGTCAGAACTGAACCGATTTTCTAAAGGAAAGGCGTTTTAGTCGTGGCTTGATCTCAATACATAAGCCGCATTCATAGTTGGAAATGTTTTTTTTTCGAAATTCATGTCAAAACTTTCCGAACCTATAACTTTATCAAAACTTTCCGAACCTATAACTATGTCAAAACTTTCCGAACATATAACTTTGTCAAAACTGAACCGATTTTCAAAGGAGAGGCGTTTTAGTCGTGGCTCGATCTCAATAATTAAACCGCATTCATATTTGGAAATGTTTTTTTTTTCGAAATTCGTTTCAAAACTTTCCGAACTTATAACTTTTTCAAAACTTTCCGAACATATAACATTATCAAATTTTTCCGAACCTATAACTATGTCAAAACTTTCCGAACATATAACTTTGTCAAAACTGAACCGATTTTCAAAAGGAAATGCGTTTTAGTCGTGGCTCGATCTCAATAATTTAACCGAATTCATAGTTGGAAATGTTTTTTTTTTTTCGAAAATTTCCGTAACTATGTCAAAACTTTCCGAACCTATAACTATGTCAAAACTTTCCGAACCTATAACTTTATCAAAACTGAAATGATTTTCAAAAGGAAATGCGTTTTAGTCGTGGCTCAATCTCAATAATTAAACCGAATTCATAGTTGGAAATGTTTATTTTTTTCGAAATTCAAGTTAAAACTTTCCGAACCTATAACTATATCAAAACTTTCCGAACCTATAACTATGTCAAAACTTTCCGAACCTATAACTTTATCAAAACTGAACCGATTTTCAAAAGGAAAGGCGTTTTAGTCGTGGCTCGATCTTAATAATTAAACCGCATTCATAGTTGGAAATGTTTTTTATTTTTTTCGAAATTCATGTCAAAACTTTCCGTACCTATAACTTTGTAAAACCTTTCCGAACCTATAACTATGTCAAAACTTTCCGAACCTATAACTTTATCAAAAGTGAACCGATTTTCAAAAGGAAAGGCGTTTTAGTCGTGGCTCAATCTTAATAATTAAACCGCATTCATAGTTGGAAATGTTTTTTATTTTTTTCGAAATTCATGTTAAAACTTTCCGAACCTATAACTTTGTCAAAACTTTCCGAACCTATAACTATGTCAAAACTTTCCGAACCTATAACTTTATCAAAACTGAACCGATTTTCAAAAGGAAATGCGTTTTAGTCGTGGCTCAATCTAATAATTAAACCGCATTCATAGTTGGAAATGTTTTTTTTTTTTTCGAAATTCAAGTTAAAACTTTCCGAACATATAACTTTGTCAAAATTTCCGAACCTATAACTTTGTCAAAACTTTCCGAACCTATAACTTTGTCAAAACTGAACCGATTTTCAAAAGGAAATGCGTTTTAGTCGTGGCTCGATCTCAATAATTAAACCGCATTCATAGTTGGAAATGTTTTTTTTTTTCGAAATTCAGAGTTAAAACTTTCCGAACATATAACTTTGTCAAAACTTTCCGAACCTATAACTTTGTCAAAACTGAACCGATTTTCAAAGGAACGCCGTTTTAGTCGTGGCTCGATCTCAATAATTAAACCGCATTCATAGTTGGAAATGTTTTTTTTTTCGAAATTCATTTCAAAATTTTCCGAACTTATAACTTATTCAAAACTTTCCGAACATATAACATTATCAAATTTGAACCGATTTTCAAAAGGAAAGGCGTTTTAGTCGTGGCTTGATCTCAATAACATAAACCGCGATTCATAGTTGGAAATTGTTTTTTTTTTTTTTTCTCGAAATTCGTTTTTCAAAACTTTCCGAACCTATAACTTTATCAAAACTTTCCGAACCTATAACTATGTCAAAACTTTCCGAACATATAACTTTGTCAAAACTGAACCGATTTTCAAAAGGAAAGGCGTTTTAGTCGTGGCTCGATCTCAATAATTAAACCGAATTCATAGTTGGAAATGTTTTTTTTTTCGAAATTCGCAAACTTTCGAATATAACTTTGTCGAAACTTTCCGAACATATAACTTTGTCAAAAGTTTCCGAACCTATAACTATGTCAAAACTTTCCGAACCTATAACTTTATCAAAACTGAAACGATTTTCAAAAGGAAATGCGTTTTAGTCGTGGCTCGATCTCAATAATTAAACCGAATTCATAGTTGAAAATGTTTTTTTTTTCGAAATTCGTTAAAACTTTCCGTACCTATAACTTTGTCAAAACTTTCCGAACATATAACTATGTCAAATTTCCGAACCTATAACTATGTCAAAACTTTCCGAACCTATAACTTTATCAAAACTGAACCGATTTTCAAAAGGAAATGCGTTTTAGTCGTGGCTCAATCTCAATAATTAAACCGAATTCATAGTTGGAAATGTTTTTTTTTTTCGAAATTCAAGTTAAAACTTTCCGAACATATAACTATGTCAAAACTTTCCGAACCTATAACTTTATCAAAACTGAACCGATTTTCAAAAGGAAAGGTGTTTTAGTCGTGGCTCAATCTAATAATTCAACCGCATTCATAGTTGGAAATGTTTTTTATTTTTTTCGAAATTCATGTTAAAACTTTCCGAACCTATAACTTTGTCAAACCTTTCCGAACCTATAACTATGTCAAAACTTTCCGAACCTATAACTTTATCAAAAGTGAACCGATTTTCAAAAGGAAAGGCGTTTTAGTCGTGGCTCAATCTTAATAATTAAACCGCATTCATAGTGAAATTTTTTCAGAAAACTTTCCAGAAACTTAACTTTGTCAAAACTTTCCGAACCTATTTTCAACTTTCAATTTTCAAAGGAAATGTTTTTCGTGGCTCGATCTAATAATTTAACCGAATTCATAGTTGGAAATTTTTTTTTTGAATATTCAAAACTTTCCGAACATATAACTTTGTCAAAATTTTCCGAACCTATAACTATGTCAAAACTTTCCGAACCTATAACTTTATCAAAACTGAAATGATTTTCAAAAGGAAATGCGTTATAGTCGTGGCTCAATCTCAATAATTAAACCGAATTCATAGTTGGAAATGTTTTTTTTTTCGAAATTCAAGTTAAAACTTTCCGAACATATAACTATGTCAAAACTTTCCTAACCTATAACTTTGTCAAAACTGAACCGATTTTCTAAAGGAAAGGCGTTTTAGTCGTGGCTCAATCTCAATAATTAAACCGCATTCATAGTTGGAAATGTTTTTTTTTTCGAAATTCATGTCAAAACTTTCCGAACCTATAACTTTATCAAAACTTTCCGAACCTATAACTATGTTAAAACTTTCCGAACCTATAACTTTATCAAAACTGAACCGATTTTCAAAAGGAAAGGCGTTTTAGTCGTGGCTCAATCTCAATAATTAAACCGCATTCATAGTTGGAAATGTTTTTTTTTTTTCGAAATTCGTTTTAAAACTTTCCGAACCTATAACTTTGTCAAAACTTTCCGAACATATAACTTATCAATTGAACTATATGTCAAAACTTTCCGAACCTATAACTTTATCAAAACTGAACCGATTTTCAAAAGGAAAGGCGTTTTAGTCGTGGCTCGATCTCAATAATTAAACCGAATTCATAGTTGGAAATGTTTTTTTTTTTCGAAATTCAAGTTAAAACTTTCCGAACATATAACTATTGTCAAAATTTTCCGAACCTATAACTATGTCAAAACTTTCCGAACCTATAACTTTGTCAAAACTGAACCGATTTTCAAAAGGAAATGCGTTTTAGTCGTGGCTCAATCTCAATAATTAAACCGAATTCATAGTTGGAAATGTTTTTTTTTTTCGAAATTCAAGTTAAAACTTTCCGAACATATAACTATGTCAAAACTTTCCGAACCTATAACTTTATCAAAACTGAACCGATTTTCAAAAGGAAAGGCGTTTTAGTCGTGGCTCAATCTTAATAATTAAACCGCATTCATAGTTGGAAATGTTTTTTATTTTTTTCGAAATTCATGTTAAAACTTTCCGTACCTATAACTTTGTCAAACCTTTCCGAACCTATAACTATGTCAAAACTTTCCGAACCTATAACTTTATCAAAACTGAACCGATTTTCAAAAGGAAAGGCGTTTTAGTCGTGGCTCAATCTCAATAATTAAACCGAATTCATAGTTGGAAATGTTTTTTTTTTTTCGAAATTCAAGTTAAAACTTTCCGAACATATAACTATGTCAAAACTTTCCGAACCTATAACTTTATCAAAACTGAACCGATTTTCAAAAGGAAAGGCGTTTTAGTCGTGGCTCAATCTTAATAATTAAACCGCATTCATAGTTGGAAATGTTTTTTATTTTTTTCGAAATTCATGTTAAAACTTTCCGAACCTATAACTTTGTCAAAACTTTCCGAACATATAACTTTGTCAAAACTTTCCGAACCTATAACTTTGTCAAAACTGAACCGATTTTCAAAAGGAAATGCGTTTTAGTCGTGGCTCGATCTCAATAATTAAACCGCATTCATAGTTGGAAATGTTTTTTTTTCGAAATTCATGTCAAAACTTTCCGAACCTATAACTTTATCAAAACTTTCCGAACCTATAACTATGTCAAAACTTTCCGAACATATAACTTTGTCAAAACTGAACCGATTTTCAAAGGAGAGGCGTTTTAGTCGTGGCTCGATCTCAATAATTAAACCGCATTCATAGTTGGAAATGTTTTTTTTTTCGAAATTCGTTTCAAAACTTTCCGAACCTATAACTTTTTCAAAACTTTCCGAACATATAACTTTATCAAATTTTTCCGAACCTATAACTATGTCAAAACTTTCCGAACATATAACTTTGTCAAAACTGAACCGATTTTCAAAAGGAAATGCGTTTTAGTCGTGGCTCGATCTCAATAATTAAACCGAATTCATAGTTGGAAATGTTTTTTTTTTTCGAAATTCAAGTTAAAACTTTCCGAACATATAACTATGTTAAAACTTTCCGAACCTATAACTTTATCAAAACTGAACCGATTTTCAAAAGGAAAGGCGTTTTAGTCGTGGCTCAATCTTAATAATTAAACCGCATTCATAGTTGGAAATGTTTTTATTTTTTTCGAAATTCATGTTAAAACTTTCCGTACCTATAACTTTGTCAAACCTTTCCGAACCTATAACTATGTCAAAACTTTCCGAACCTATAACTTTATCAAAACTGAACCGATTTTCAAAAGGAAATGCGTTTTAGTCGTGGCTCAATCTCAATAATTAAACCGAATTCATAGTTGGAAATGTTTTTTTTTTCGAAATTCATGTTAAAACTTTCCGAACCTATAACTTTATCAAACCTTTCCGAACATATAACTATGTCAAAACTTTCCGAACCTATAACTTTATCAAAACTGAACCGATTTTCAAAAGGAAAGGCGTTTTAGTCGTGGCTCAATCTTAATAATTAAACCGCATTCATAGTTGGAAATGTTTTTTTTTCGAAATTCATGTTAAAATTTCCGACCTATAACTTTGTCAAAACTTTCCGAACCTATAACTATGTCAAAACTTTCCGAACCTATAACTTTATCAAAACTGAACCGATTTTCAAAAGGAAAGGCGTTTTAGTCGTGGCTCGATCTCAATAATTAAACCGCATTCATAGTTGGAAATGTTTTTATTTTTTTCGAATTCTTGTTAAAACTTTCCGTACCTATAACTTTGTCAAACCTTTCCGAACCTATAACTATGTCAAAACTTTCCGAACCTATAACTTTATCAAAACTGAACCGATTTTCAAAAGGAAATGCGTTTTAGTCGTGGCTCAATCTTAATAATTAAACCGCATTCATAGTTGGAAATGTTTTTTATTTTTTCGAAATTCATGTCAAAACTTTCCGAACCTATAACTTTGTCAAAACTTTCCGAACCTATAACTTTGTGAAAACTTTCCGAACCTATAACTTTGTCAAAACTGAACCGATTTTCAAAAGGAAAGGCGTTTTAGTCGTGGCTCAATCTTAATAATTAAACCGCATTCATAGTTGGAAATGTTTTTTATTTTTTTCGAAATTCATGTCAAAACTTTCCGAACCTATAACTTTGTCAAAACTTTCCGAACATATAACTTTGTCAAAACTTTCCGAACCTATAACTTTGTCAAAACTGAACCGATTTTCAAAAGGAAATGCGTTTTAGTCGTGGCTTGATCTCAATAATTAAACCGCATTCATAGTTGGAAATGTTTTTTTTTTCGAAATTCATGTCAAAACTTTCCGAACCTATAACTTTGTCAAAACTTTCCGAACCTATAACTTTGTCAAAACTGAACCGATTTTCAAAAGGAAAGGCGTTTTAGTCGTGGCTCGATCTCAATAATTAAACCGAATTCATAGTTGGAAATGTTTTTTTTTTTTCGAAATTCGTTTAAAACTTTCCGAACATATAACTTTGTCAAAACTTTCCGAACCTATAACTATTATCAAAAATTTTCACGAAACTTTTAGTCGTGGCTCAATCTTAATAATTAAACCGAATTCATAGTTGGAAATGTTTTTTTTATTTTTTTTTCGAAATTCATGTTAAAACTTTCCGAACTATAACTTTGTCAAACCTTTCCGAACCTATAACTATGTCAAAACTTTCCGAACCTATAACTTTGTCAAAACTGAACCGATTTTCAAAAGGAAATGCGTTTTAGTCGTGGCTCGATCTCAATAATTAAACCGAATTCATAGTTGGAAATGTTTTTTTTTCGATTCAAGTTAAAATTTCCGTACCTATAACTTTGTCAAAACTTTCCGAACCTATAACTTTATCAAAACTTTCCGAACCTATAACTATGTCAAAACTTTCCGAACATATAACTTTGTCAAAACTGAACCGATTTTCAAAGGAGAGGCGTTTTAGTCGTGACTCGATCTCAATAATTAAACCACATTCATAGATGGAAATGTTTTTTTTTTCGAAATTCGTTTCAAAACTTTCCGAACCTATAACTTTTTCAAAACTTTCCGAACATATAACTTTATCAAATTTTTCCGAACCTATAACTATGTCAAAACTTTCCGAACATATAACTTTGTCAAAACTGAACCGATTTTCAAAAGGAAATGCGTTTTAGTCGTGGCTCGATCTCAATAATTAAACCGAATTCATAGTTGGAAATGTTTTTTTTTTCGAAATTCAAGTTAAAACTTTCCGAACATATAACTATGTTAAAACTTTCCGAACCTATAACTTTATCAAAACAGAACCGATTTTCAAAAGGAAAGGCGTTTTAGTCGTGGCTCAATCTTAATAATTAAACCGCATTCATAGTTGGAAATGTTTATTATTTTTTTCGAAATTCATGTTAAAACTTTCCGTACCTATAACTTTGTCAAACCTTTCCGAACCTATAACTATGTCAAAACTTTCCGAACCTATAACTTTATCAAAACTGAACCGATTTTTAAAAGGAAATGCGTTTTAGTCGTGGCTCAATCTTAATAATTAAACCGCATTCATAGTTGGAAATGTTTTTTAATTTTTTCGAAATTCATGTCAAAACTTTCCGAACATATAACTTTGTCAAAACTTTCCGAACCTATAACTTTGTGAAAACTCTCCGAACCTATAACTTTGTCAAAACTGAACCGATTTTCAAAAGGAAAGGCGTTTTAGTCGTGGCTCAATCTTAATAATTAAACCGCATTCATAGTTGGAAATGTTTATTATTTTTTTCGATTCTTGTTAAAACTTTCCGTACCTATAACTGTGTCAAACCTTTCCGAACCTATAACTATGTCAAAACTTTCCGAACCTATAACTTTATCAAAACTGAACCGATTTTCAAAAGGAAATGCGTTTTAGTCGTGGCTCAATCTTAATAATTAAACCGCATTCATAGTTGGAAATGTTTTTTAATTTTTTCGAAATTCATGTCAAAACTTTCCGAACCTATAACTTTGTCAAAACTTTCCGAACCTATAACTTTGTGAAAACTTTCCGAACCTATAACTTTGTCAAAACTGAACCGATTTTCAAAAGGAAATGCGTTTTAGTCGTGGCTTGATCTCAATACATAAACCGCATTCATAGTTGGAAATGTTTTTTTTTCGAAATTCATGTCAAAACTTTCCGAACCTATAACTTTATCAAAACTTTCCGAACCTATAACTATGTCAAAACTTTCCGAACATATAACTTTGTCAAAACTGAACCGATTTTCAAAGGAGAGGCGTTTTAGTCGTGGCTCGATCTCAATAATTAAACCGCTTTCATATTTGGAAATGTTTTTTTTTTCGAAATTCGTTTCAAAACTTTCCGAACTTATAACTTTTTCAAAACTTTCCGAACATATAACATTATCAAATTTTTCCGAACCTATAACGTGGCTCGATCTCAATAACTAAACCGAGTTCATAGTTGGAAATGTTTTTTTTTTTCGAAATTCATGTTAAAACTTTAAATAACTTTGTCAAACCTTTCCGAACCTATAACTATATCAAAACTTTCCGAACCTATAACTTTATCAAAACTGAACCGATTTTCAAAAGGAAAGGCGTTTTAGTCGTGGCTCAATCTTAATAATTAAACCGCATTCATAGTTGGAAATGTTTATTAATTTTTTCGAAATTCATGTCAAAACTTTCCGAACCTATAACTTTGTCAAAACTTTCCGAACCTATAACTTTGTCAAAACTTTCCGAACCTATAACTTTGTCAAAACTGAACCGATTTTCAAAAGGAAAGGCGTTTTAGTCGTGGCTCAATCTTAATAATTAAACCGCATTCATAGTTGGAAATGTTTTTTATTTTTTTCGAAATTCATGTCAAAACTTTCCGAACCTATAACTTTGTCAAAACTTTCCGAACCTATAACTTTGTCAAAACTTTCCGAACCTATAACTTTGTCAAAACTGAACCGATTTTCAAAAGGAAATGCGTTTTAGTCGTGGCTCGATCTCAATAATTAAACCAAATTCATAGTTGGAAATGTTTTTTTTTTTTCGAAATTTGAGTTAAAACTTTCCGAACATATAACTATGTCAAAACTTTCCGAACCTATAACTTTATCAAAACTGAACCGATTTTCTAAAGGAAAGGCGTTTTAGTCGTGGCTCAATCTCAATAATTAAGCCGCATTCATAGTTGGAAATGTTTTTTTTTCGAAATTCATGTCAAAACTTTCCGAACCTATAACTTTGTCAAAACTTTCCGAACCTATAACTATGTGAAAACTTTCCGAACCTATAACTTTGTCAAAACTGAACCGATTTTCAAAAGGAAAGGCGTTTTAGTCGTGGCTCAATCTAATAATTAAACCGCATTCATAGTTGGAAATGTTTTATTTTTTTCGAAATTCATTTCAAAACTTTCCGAACCTATAACTTTGTCAAAACTTTCCGAACATATAACTTTGTCAAACCTTTTCGAACCTATAACTATGTCAAAACTTTCCGAACCTATAACTTTGTCAAAACTGAACCGATTTTCAAAAGGAAATGCGTTTTAGTCGTGGCTCAATCTTAATAATTAAACCGCATTCATAGTTGGAAATGTTTTTATTTTTTCGAAATCATGTCAAAACTTTCCGAACTATAACTTTGTCAAAACTTTCCGAACCTATAACTATGTCAAAACTTTCCGAACCTATAACTTTGTCAAAACTGAACCGATTTTCAAAAGGAAAGGCGTTTTAGTCGTGGCTCAATCTCAATAATTAAACCGCATTCATAGTTGGAAATGTTTGTTTTTTTTCGAAATTCATGTCAAAACTTTCCGAACCTATAACTTTGTCAAAACTTTCCGAACATATAACTTTGTCAAAACTTTCCGAACCTATAACTTTGTCAAAACTGAACCGATTTTCAAAGGAAAGGCGTTTTAGTCGTGGCTCGATCTCAATAATTAAACCGAATTCATAGTGGGAAATGTTTTTTTTTTTCCGAAATTCATGTCAAAACTTTCCGAACATATAACTTTATCAAAACTTTCCGAACCTATAACTATGTCAAAACTTTCCGAACCTATAACTTTAGTCAAAACTGAACCGATTTTCAAAAGGAAAGGCGTTTTAGTCGTGGCTCGATCTCAATAATTAAACCGCATTCATATTTGGAAATGTTTTTTTTTTCGAAATTCGTGTTCAAAACTTTCCGAACTTATAACTTTTTCAAAACTTTCCGAAACATGTATATAACTTTGTCAAATCTTTCCGAACCTATAACTATTAGTCAAAACTTTCCGAACCTATAACTTTATCAAAACTGAACCGATTTTCAAAAGGAAAGGCGTTTTAGTCGTGGCTCGATCTCAATAATTAAACCAAATTCATAGTTGAAAATGTTTTTTATTTTTTCGAAATTCGTGTTAAAACTTTCCGAACATATAACTTTGTCAAAACTTTCCGAACCTATAACTATGTCAAAACTGAACCGATTTTCAAAAGGAAATGCGTTTTAGTCGTGGCTCGATCTCAATAATTAAACCGCATTCATAGTTGGAAATGTTTTTTTTTGAAATTCATGTCAAAACTTTCCGAACCTATAACTTTATCAAAACTTTCCGAACTCTTTAATATGTCAAAACTTTCCAAACCTATAACTTTGTCAAAACTGAACCGATTTTCAAAGGAGAGGCGTTTTAGTCGTGGCTCGATCTCAATAATTAAACCACATTCATAGTTGGAAATGTTTTTATTTTTCGAAATTAGTTCAAAACTTTCCGAACCTATAACTTTGTCAAAACTCAACCGATTTTCAAAAGGAAAGGCGTTTTAGTCGTGGCTCAATCTCAATAATTAAA
>JAWNNV010000905.1:0-23754 GCA_035044485.1 Scaptomyza reducta
TTTGACAAAGTTATAGGTTCGGAAATTTTTAACATAAATTTCGAAAAAAAAAACATTTGCAACTATGAATGCGGTTTAATTATTGAGATCGAGCCAGGACTAAAACGCCTTTCCTTTTGAAAATCGGTTCAGTTTTGACAAAGTTATAGGTTCGGAAAGTTTTGACAAGTTAATTCGGAAAATTTTGACATAGTTATAGGTTCGGAAAGTTTTGACAAAGTTATAGGTTCGGAAAGATTTAACATAAATTTCGAAATAAAAAACATTTCCAACTATAAATGCGGTTTAATTATTGAGATCGAGCCACGACTAAAACGCCTTTCCTTTTGAAAATCGGTTCAGTTTTGACAAAGTTATAGGTTCTGAAAGTTTTGACATATTTATAGGTTCGGAAAGTTTTGACATGAATTTAAAAAAAAAAACATTTGCAACTATGAATGCGGTTTAATTATTGAGATCGAGCCACGACTAAAACGCCTTTCCTTTTGAAAATCGGTTCAGTTTTGACAAAGTTATAGGTTCGGAAAGTTTTGACATAGTTATAGGTTCGGAAAGTTTGGACAAAGTTATAGGTTCGGAAAGTTTTAACATAAATTTCGAAAAAAAAAACATTTCCAACTATGAATTTTAATTATTGAGAATCGAGCCACGACTAAAACGCCTTTCCTTTTGAAAATCGGTTCAGTTTTGACAAAGTTATAGGTTTTGAAAGTTTTGACATATTTATAGGTTCGGAAAGATTTAACATGTATTTCGAAAAAAAAAAAACATTTCTAACTATGAATGCGGTTTAGTTATTGAGATCGAGCCACGACTAAAACGCCTTTCCTTTTGAAAATCGGTTCAGTTTTGACAAAGTTAAAGGTTCGGAAAGTTTTAACATGAATTTCGAAAGAAAAAAAACATTTCGAACTATGAATGCGGTTTAATTATTGAGATCGAGCCACGACTAAAACGCATTGCCTTTTGAAAATCTGTTCAGTTTTGACAAAGTTATAGGTTCGGAAAGTTTTGACAAAGTTATAGGTTCGGAAAATTTTGACAAAGTTATAGGTTCTGAAAGTTTTGACAAAGTTATAGGTTCGGAAAGTTTTAACATAAATTTCGAAAAAAAAAAACATTTGCAACTATGAATGCGGTTTAATTATTGAGATCGAGCCACGACTAAAACGCCTTTCCTTTTGAAAATCGGTTCAGTTTTGACAAAGTTATAGGTTCGGAAAGGTTTAACATAAATTTCGAAAAACAAAAAAAACATTTGCAACTATGAATGCGGTTTAATTATTGAGATCGAGCCACGACTAAAACGCCTTTCCTTTTGAAAATCGGTTCAGTTTTGACAAAGTTATAGGTTCGGAAAGTTTTGACATAGTTAAAGGTTCGGAAAGTTTTGACAAAGTTATAGGTTCGGAAAGTTTTAACATAAATTTCGAAATAAAAAACATTTCCAACTATAAATGCGGTTTAATTATTGAGATCGAGCCACGACTAAAACGCCTTTCCTTTTGAAAATCGGTTCAGTTTTGACAAAGTTATAGGTTCTGAAAGTTTTGACATATTTATAGGTTCGGAAAGTTTTGACATGAATTAAAAAAAAAAACATTTCCAACTATGAATGCGGTTTAATTATTGAGATCGAGCCACGACTAAAACGCCTTTCCTTTTGAAAATCGGTTCAGTTTTGACAAAGTTATAGGTTCGGAAAGTTTTGACATAGTTATAGGTTCGGAAAGTTTGGACAAAGTTATAGGTTCGGAAAGTTTTAACATAAATTTCGAAAAAAAAAACATTTCCAACTATGAATGCGGTTTAATTATTGAGATCGAGCCACGACTAAAACGCATTTCCTTTTGAAAATCGGTTCAGTTTTGACAAAGTTATAGGTTCGGAAAGTTTTAACATAAATTTCGAAAAAAAAACATTTGCAACTATGAATGCGGTTTAATTATTGAGATCGAGCCACGACTAAAACGCCTTTCCTTTTGAAAATCGGTTCAGTTTTGACAAAGTTATAGGTTCGGAAAGTTTTAACATAAATTTCGAAAAAAAAAACATTTGCAACTATGAATGCGGTTTAATTATTGAGATCGAGCCACGACTAAAACGCCTTTCCTTTTGAAAATCGGTTCAGTTTTGACAAAGTTATAGGTTCGGAAAGTTTTGACATAGTTAAAGGTTCGGAAAGTTTTGACAAAGTTATAGGTTCGGAAAGTTTTAACATAAATTTCGAAATAAAAAACATTTCCAACTATAAATGCGGTTTAATTATTGAGATCGAGCCACGACTAAAACGCCTTTCCTTTTGAAAATCGGTTCAGTTTTGACAAAGTTATAGGTTCTGAAAGTTTTGACATATTTATAGGTTCGGAAAGTTTTGACATGAATTAAAAAAAAAACATTTGCAACTATGAATGCGGTTTAATTATTGAGATCGAGCCACGACTAAAACGCCTTTCCTTTTGAAAATCGGTTCAGTTTTGACAAAGTTATAGGTTCGGAAAGTTTTGACACAGTTATAGGTTCGGAAAGATTTGACAAAGTTATAGGTTTGGAAAGTTTTAACATAAATTTCGAAAAAAAAAACATTTCCAACTATGAATGCGGTTTAATTATTGAGATCGAGCCACGACTAAAACGCCTTCCCTTTTGAAAATCGGTTCAGTTTTGACAAAGTTATAGGTTCGGAAAGTTTTGACATAGTTATAGGTTTGGAAAGTTTTGACAAAGTTACAGGTTCGGAAAGTTTTAACATGAATTTCGAAAAAAAAAACATTTCCAACTATGAATGCGGTTTAATTATTGAGATCGAGCCACGACTAAAACGCCTTTCCTTTTGAAAATCGGTTCAGTTTTGATAAAGTTATAGGTTTGGAAAGTTTTGACAAAGTTATAGGTTCGGAAAGTTTTAACATGAATTTCGAAAAAAAAAACATTTCCAACTATGAATGCGGTTTAATTATTGAGATCGAGCCACGACTAAAACGCCTTTCCTTTTGAAAATCGGTTCAGTTTTGACAAAGTTATAGGTTCGGAAAGTTTTGACATAGTTATAGGTTCGGAAATTTTGACAAAGTTATAGGTTCGGAAAGTTTTAACATGAATTTCGAAAAAAAAAAACATTTCCAACTATGAATGCGGTTTAATTATTGAGATCGAGCCACGACTAAAACGCCTTTCCTTTTGAAAATCGGTTCAGTTTTGACAAAGTTATATTTTCGGAAAGTTTTGACATAGTTATAGGTTCGGAAAATTTTGACAAAGTTATAGGTTCGGAAAGTTTTGACATGAATTAAAAAAAAAAAACATTTCCAACTATGAATGCGGTTTAATTATTGAGATCGAGCCACGACTAAAACGCCTTTCCTTTTGAAAATCGGTTCAGTTTTGACAAAGTTATAGGTTCGGAAAGTTTTGACATAGTTATAGGTTCGGAAAGTTTTGACAAAGTTATAGGTTCGGAAAGTTTTAACATAAATTTCGAAAAAAAAAACATTTCCAACTATGAATGCGGTTTAATTATTGAGATCGAGCCACGACTAAAACGCCTTTCCTTTTGAAAATCGGTTCAGTTTTGACAAAGTTATAGGTTCGGAAAGTTTTAACATAAATTTCGAAAAAAAAAACATTTCCAACTATGAATGCGGTTTAATTATTGAGATCGAGCCACGACTAAAACGCCTTTCCTTTTGAAAATCGGTTCAGTTTTGACAAAGTTATAGGTTCGGAAAGTTTTGACATAGTTATAGGTTTGGAAAGTTTTGACAAAGTTAAGGTTCGGAAAGTTTTAACATGAATTTCGAAAAAAAAAAACATTTCTAACTATGAATGCGGTTTAATTATTGAGATCGAGCCACGACTAAAACGCCTTTCCTTTTGAAAATCGGTTCAGTTTTGACAAAGTTATATTTTCGGAAAGTTTTGACATAGTTATAGGTTCGGAAAGTTTTGACAAAGTTATAGGTTCGGCAAGTTTTAACATGAATTTCGAAAAAAAAAACATTTCCAACTATGAATGCGGTTTAATTATTGAGATCGAGCCACGACTAAAACGCCTTTCCTTTCGAAAATCGGTTCAGTTTTGACAAAGTTATAGGTTCGGAAAGTTTTGACATAGTTATAGGTTCGGAAAGTTTTGACAAAGTTATAGATTCTGAAAGTTTTAACATAAATTTCGAAAAAAAAACATTTGCAACTATAAATGCGGTTTAATTATTGAGATCGAGCCACGACTAAAACGCCTTTCCTTTTGAAAATCGGTTCAGTTTTGACAAAGTTATAGGTTCGGAAAGTTTTGACATAGTTATAGGTTCGGAAAGTTTTGACAAAGTTATAGGTTCGGAAAGTTTTAAC
Source organism: Scaptomyza reducta (assembly GCA_035044485.1). Classification (NCBI taxonomy): domain Eukaryota; kingdom Metazoa; phylum Arthropoda; class Insecta; order Diptera; family Drosophilidae; genus Scaptomyza; species Scaptomyza reducta. Next base: position 4,351 of record JAWNNV010000905.1, read on the forward strand.
ATAAATTTCGAAAAAAAAACATTTCCAACTATGAATGCGGTTTAATTATTGAGATCGAGCCACGACTAAAACGCCTTTCCTTTTGAAAATCGGTTCAGTTTTGACAAAGTTATAGGTTCGGAAAGTTTTGACATAGTTATAGGTTCGGAAAGTTTTGACATAGTTATAGGTTCGGAAAGTTTTGACAAAGAATAGGTTCTGAAATTTTGAAAAAAACATTTCCAACTATGAATGCGGTTTAATTATTGAGATCGAGCCACGACTAAAACGCCTTTCCTTTTGAAAATCGGTTCAGTTTTGACAAAAGTTATAGGTTCGGAAAGTTTTGACATAGTTAAGGTTCGGAAAAAATTGACAAAGTTATAGGTTCGGAAAGTTTTAACATAAATTTCGAAAAAAAAACATTTCCAACTATGAATGCGGTTTAATTATTGAGATCGAGCCACGACTAAAACGCCTTTCCTTTTGAAAATCGGTTCAGTTTTGACAAAGTTATAGGTTTGGAAAGTTTTGACAAAGTTATAGGTTCGGAAAGTTTGAACATGAATTTCGAAAAAAAAAACATTTCCAACTATGAATGCGGTTTAATTATTGAGATCGAGCCACGACTAAAACGCCTTTCCTTTTGAAAATCGGTTCAGTTTTGACAAAGTTATAGGTTCGGAAAGTTTTGACATAGTTATAGGTTCGGAAAGTTTTGACAAAGTTAAAGGTTCGGAAAGTTTTAACATGAATTTCGAAAAAAAAAAACATTTCTAACTATGAATGCGGTTTAATTATTGAGATCGAGCCACGACTAAAACGCCTTTCCTTTTGAAAATCGGTTCAGTTTTGACAAAGTTATATTTTCGGAAAGTTTTGACATAGTTATAGGTTCGGAAAGTTTTGACAAAGTTATAGGTTCGGCAAGTTTTAACATGAATTTCGAAAAAAAAAACATTTCCAACTATGAATGCGGTTTAATTATTGAGATCGAGCCACGACTAAAACGCCTTTCCTTTCGAAAATCGGTTCAGTTTTGACAAAGTTATAGGTTCGGAAAGTTTTGACATAGTTATAGGTTCGGAAAGTTTTGACAAAGTTATAGATTCGGAAAGTTTTAACATAAATTTCGAAAAAAAAACATTTGCAACTATAAATGCGGTTTAATTATTGAGATCGAGCCACGACTAAAACGCCTTTCCTTTTGAAAATCGGTTCAGTTTTGACAAAGTTATAGGTTCGGAAAGTTTTGACATAGTTATAGGTTCGGAAAGTTTTGACAAAGTTATAGGTTCGGAAAGTTTTAACATAAATTAAAAAAAAAAAACATTTCCAACTATGAATGCGGTTTAATTATTGAGATCGAGCCACGACTAAAACGCCTTTCCTTTTGAAAATCGGTTCAGTTTTGACAAAGTTATAGGTTCGGAAAGTTTTGACATGAATTTAAAAAAAAAAACATTTCCAACTATGAATGCGGTTTAATTATTGAGATCGAGCCACGACTAAAACGCCTTTCCTTTTGAAAATCGGTTCAGTTTTGACAAAGTTATAGGTTCGGAAAGTTTTGACATAGTTATAGGTTCGGAAAGTTTTGACAAAGTTATAGGTTCGGAAAGTTTTAACATAAATTTCGAAAAAAAAAACATTTCCAACTATGAATGCGGTTTAATTATTGAGATCGAGCCACGACTAAAACGCCTTTCCTTTTGAAAATCGGTTCAGTTTTGACAAAGTTATAGGTTCGGAAAGTTTTGACATAGTTATAGGTTCGGAAAGTTTTGACAAAGTTATAGGTTCGGAAAGTTTTAACATAAATTTCGAAAAAAAAACATTTCCAACTATGAATGCGGTTTAATTATTGAGATCGAGCCACGACTAAAACGCCTTTCCTTTTGAAAATCGGTTCAGTTTTGACAAAGTTATAGGTTCGGAAAGTTTTGACAAAGTTATAGGTTCGGAAAGTTTTGACATAGTTATAGGTTCGGAAAGTTTTGAAAAAAAACATTTCCAACTATGAATGCGGTTTAATTATTGAGATCGAGCCACGACTAAAACGCCTTTCCTTTTGAAAATCGGTTCAGTTTTGACAAAGTTATAGGTTCGGAAAGTTTTGACATAGTTATAGGTTCGGAAATTTTGACAAAGTTATAGGTTCGGAAAGTTTTAACATGAATTTCGAAAAAAAAAAACATTTTTAACTATGAATGCGGTTTAATTATTGAGATCGAGCCACGACTAAAACGCCTTTCCTTTTGCAAATCGGTTCAGTTTTGACAAAGTTATATTTTCGGAAAGTTTTGACATAGTTATAGGTTCGGAAAGTTTTGACAAAGTTATAGGTTCGGAAAGTTTTAACATAAATTTCGAAAAAAAAAACATTTCCAACTATGAATGCGGTTTAATTATTGAGATCGAGCCACGACTAAAACGCCTTTCCTTTTGAAAATCGGTTCAGTTTTGACAAAGTTATAGGTTCTGAAAGTTTTGACAAAGTTATAGGTTCGGAAATTTTTAACATGAATTTCGAGAAAAAAAAACATTTGCAACTATAAATGCGGTTTAATTATTGAGATCGAGCCACGACTAAAACGCCTTTCCTTTTGAAAATCGGTTCAGTTTTGACAAAGTTATAGGTTCGGAAAGTTTTGACATAGTTATAGGTTTGGAAAGTTTTGACAAAGTTACAGGTTCGGAAAGTTTTAACATGAATTTCGAAAAAAAAAAACATTTCCAACTATGAATGCGGTTTAATTATTGAGATCGAGCCACGACTAAAACGCCTTTCCTTTTGAAAATCGGTTCAGTTTTGACAAAGTTATATTTTCGGAAAGTTTTGACATAGTTATAGGTTCGGAAAATTTTGACAAAGTTAAAGATTCGGCAAGTTTTAACATGAATTTCGAAAAAAAAACATTTCCAACTATGAATGCGGTTTAATTATTGAGATCGAGCCACGACTAAAACGCCTTTCCTTTTGAAAATCGGTTCAGTTTTGACAAAGTTATAGGTTCGGAAAGTTTTGACATAGTTATAGGTTCGGAAAGTTTTGACAAAGTTAAGATTCGGAAAGTTTTAACATAAATTTCGAAAAAAAAAACATTTCCAACTATAAATGCGGTTTAATTATTGAGATCGAGCCACGACTAAAACGCCTTTCCTTTTGAAAATCGGTTCAGTTTTGACAAAGTTATAGGTTCGGAAAGTTTTAACATAAATTTCGAAAAAAAAACATTTCCAACTATGAATGCGGTTTAATTATTGAGATCGAGCCACGACTAAAACGCCTTTCCTTTTGAAAATCGGTTCAGTTTTGACAAAGTTATAGGTTCGGAAAGTTTTGACATATTTATAGGTTCGGAAAGTTTTCACAAAGTTATAGGTTCGGAAAGTTTTAACATGAATTTCGAAAAAAAAAACATTTCCAACTATAAATGCGGTTTAATTATTGAGATCGAGCCACGACTAAAACGCCTTTCCTTTTGAAAATCGGTTCAGTTTTGACAAAGTTATAGGTTCGGAAAGTTTTGACATAGTTATAGGTTTGGAAAGTTTTGACAAAGTTATAGGTTCGGAAAGTTTTAACATGAATTTCGAAAAAAAAAAACATTTCTAACTATGAATGCGGTTTAATTATTGAGATCGAGCCACGACTAAAACGCCTTTCCTTTTGAAAATCGGTTCAGTTTTGACAAAGTTATATTTTCGGAAAGTTTTGACATAGTTATAGGTTCGGAAAGTTTTGACAAAGTTAAAGGTTCGGCAAGTTTTAACATGAATTTCGAAAAAAAAACATTTCCAACTATGAATGCGGTTTAATTATTGAGATCGAGCCACGACTAAAACGCCTTTCCTTTTGAAAATCGGTTCAGTTTTGACAAAGTTATAGGTTCGGAAAGTTTTGACATAGTTATAGGTTCGGAAAGTTTTGACAAAGTTATAGATTCGGAAAGTTTTAACATAAATTTCGAAAAAAAAACATTTCCAACTATAAATGCGGTTTAATTATTGAGATCGAGCCACGACTAAAACGCCTTTCCTTTTGAAAATCGGTTCAGTTTTGACAAAGTTATAGGTTCGGAAAGTTTTGACATAGTTATAGGTTCGGAAAGTTTTGACAAAGTTAAGGTTCGGAAAGTTTTAACATAAATTAAAAAAAAAAAAACATTTCCAACTATGAATGCGGTTTAATTATTGAGATCGAGCCACGACTAAAACGCCTTTCCTTTTGAAAATCGGTTCAGTTTTGACAAAGTTATAGGTTCGGAAAGTTTTGACATGAATTTAAAAAAAAAAACATTTCCAACTATGAATGCGGTTTAATTATTGAGATCGAGCCACGACTAAAACGCCTTTCCTTTTGAAAATCGGTTCAGTTTTGACAAAGTTATAGGTTCGGAAAGTTTTGACATAGTTATAGGTTCGGAAAGTTTTGACAAAGTTATAGGTTCGGAAAGTTTTAACATAAATTTCGAAAAAAAAAACATTTCCAACTATGAATGCGGTTTAATTATTGAGATCGAGCCACGACTAAAACGCCTTTCCTTTTGAAAATCGGTTCAGTTTTGACAAAGTTATAGGTTCGGAAAGTTTTGACATAGTTATAGGTTCGGAAAGTTTTGACAAAGTTATAGGTTCGGAAAGTTTTAACATAAATTTCGAAAAAAAAAACATTTCCAACTATGAATGCGGTTTAATTATTGAGATCGAGCCACGACTAAAACAATTTTCCTTTTGAAAATCGGTTCAGTTTTGACAAAGTTATAGGTTCGGAAAGTTTTGACAAAGTTATAGGTTCGGAAAGTTTTGACATAGTTATAGGTTCGAAAGTTTTGACAAAAACATTTCCAACTATGAATGCGGTTTAATTATTGAGATCGAGCCACGACTAAAACGCCTTTCCTTTTGAAAATCGGTTCAGTTTTGACAAAGTTATAGGTTCGGAAAGTTTTGACATAGTTATAGGTTCGGAAATTTTGACAAAGTTATAGGTTCGGAAAGTTTTAACATGAATTTCGAAAAAAAAAACATTTCTAACTATGAATGCGGTTTAATTATTGAGATCGAGCCACGACTAAAACGCCTTTCCTTTTGCAAATCGGTTCAGTTTTGACAAAGTTATATTTTCGGAAAGTTTTGACATAGTTATAGGTTCGGAAAGTTTTGACAAAGTTATAGGTTCGGAAAGTTTTAACATAAATTTCGAAAAAAAAACATTTCCAACTATGAATGCGGTTTAATTATTGAGATCGAGCCACGACTAAAACGCCTTTCCTTTTGAAAATCGGTTCAGTTTTGACAAAGTTATAGGTTCTGAAAGTTTTGACAAAGTTATAGGTTCGGAAAGTTTTAACATGAATTTCGAAAAAAAAAAACATTTCCAACTATGAATGCGGTTTAATTATTGAGATCGAGCCACGACTAAAACGCCTTTCCTTTTGAAAATCGGTTCAGTTTTGACAAAGTTATAGGTTCGGAAAGTTTTGACACAGTTATAGGTTCGGAAAGTTTTGACAAAGTTACAGGTTCGGAAAGTTTTAACATGAATTTCGAAAAAAAAAACATTTCCAACTATGAATGCGGTTTAATTATTGAGATCGAGCCACGACTAAAACGCCTTTCCTTTTGAAAATCGGTTCAGTTTTGACAAAGTTATATGTTCGGAAAGTTTTGACATAGTTATAGGTTCGGAAAGTTTTGACAAAGTTAAAGGTTCGGAAAGTTTTAACATGAATTTCGAAAAAAAAACATTTCCAACTATGAATTCGGTTTAATTATTGAGATCGAGCCACGACTAAAACGCCTTTCCTTTTGAAAATCGGTTCAGTTTTGACAAAGTTATAGGTTCGGAAAGTTTTGACATAGTTATAGGTTCGGAAAGTTTTGACAAAGTTATAGGTTCGGAAAGTTTTAACATGAATTTCGAAAAAAAAAAACATTTCCAACTATGAATGCGGTTTAATTATTGAGATCGAGCCACGACTAAAACGCCTTTCCTTTTGAAAATCGGTTCAGTTTTGACAAAGTTATAGGTTCGGAAAGTTTTAACATAAATTTCGAAAAAAAAACATTTCCAACTATGAATGCGATTTAATTATTGAGATCGAGCCACGACTAAAACGCCTTTCCTTTTGAAAATCGGTTCAGTTTTGACAAAGTTTTAGGTTCGGAAAGTTTTGACATATTTATAGGTTCGGAAAGTTTTCACAAAGTTATAGGTTCGGAAAGTTTTAACATGAATTTCGAAAAAAAAAACATTTCCAACTATGAATGCGGTTTAATTATTGAGATCGAGCCACGACTAAAACGCCTTTCCTTTTGAAAATCGGTTCAGTTTTGACAAAGTTAAAGGTTCGGAAAGTTTTAACATGAATTTCGAAAGAAAAAAAACATTTCCAACTATGAATGCGGTTTAATTATTGAGATCGAGCCACGACTAAAACGCCTTTCCTTTTGAAAATCGGTTCAGTTTTGACAAAGTTATAGGTTCGGAAAGTTTTGATATAGTTATAGGTTTGAAAGTTTTGACAAAGTTATAGGTTCGGAAAGTTTTAACATGAATTTCGAAAAAAAAAACATTTCCAACTATGAATGCGGTTTAATTATTGAGATCGAGCCACGACTAAAACGCCTTTCCTTTTGAAAATCGGTTCAGTTTTGACAAAGTTATAGGTTCTGAAAGTTTTGACATATTTATAGGTTCGGAAAGTTTTAACATGAATTTCGAAAAAAAAAACATTTCCAACTATGAATGCGGTTTAATTATTGAGATCGAGCCACGACTAAAACGCCTTTCCTTTTGAAAATCGGTTCAGTTTTGACAAAGTTATATTTTCGGAAAGTTTTGACATAGTTATAGGTTCGGAAAGTTTTGACAAAGTTATAGGTTCGGAAAGTTTTAACATAAATTTCGAAAAAAAAAACATTTCCAACTATGAATGCGGTTTAATTATTGAGATCGAGCCACGACTAAAACGCCTTTCCTTTTGAAAATCGGTTCAGTTTTGACAAAGTTATAGGTTCTGAAAGTTTTGACATAGTTATAGGTTCGGAAAGTTTTAACATGAATTTCGAGAAAAAAAAACATTTCCAACTATAAATGCGGTTTAATTATTGAGATCGAGCCACGACTAAAACGCCTTTCCTTTTGAAAATCGGTTCAGTTTTGACAAAGTTATAGGTTCGGAAAGTTTTGACATAGTTATAGGTTTGGAAAGTTTTGACAAAGTTATAGGTTCGGAAAGTTTTAACATGAATTTCGAAAAAAAAAAACATTTCTAACTATGAATGCGGTTTAATTATTGAGATCGAGCCACGACTAAAACGCCTTTCCTTTTGAAAATCGGTTCAGTTTTGACAAAGTTATATTTTCGGAAAGTTTTGACATAGTTATAGGTTCGGAAAGTTTTGACAAAGTTATAGGTTCGGCAAGTTTTAACATGAATTTCGAAAAAAAAAACATTTCCAACTATGAATGCGGTTTAATTATTGAGATCGAGCCACGACTAAAACGCCTTTCCTTTCGAAAATCGGTTCAGTTTTGACAAAGTTATAGGTTCGGAAAGTTTTGACATAGTTATAGGTTCGGAAAGTTTTGACAAAGTTATAGATTCGGAAAGTTTTAACATAAATTTCGAAAAAAAAAACATTTGCAACTATAAATGCGGTTTAATTATTGAGATCGAGCCACGACTAAAACGCCTTTCCTTTTGAAAATCGGTTCAGTTTTGACAAAGTTATAGGTTCGGAAAGTTTTAACATAAATTTCGAAAAAAAAACATTTCCAACTATGAATGCGGTTTAATTATTGAGATCGAGCCACGACTAAAACGCCTTTCCTTTTTAAAATCGGTTCAGTTTTGACAAAGTTTTAGGTTCTGAAAGTTTTGACATATTTATAGGTTCGGAAAGTTTTCACAAAGTTACAGGTTCGGAAAGTTTTAACATGAATTTCGAAAAAAAAAACATTTCTAACTATGAATGCGGTTTAATTATTGAGATCGAGCCACGACTAAACCCACTTTCCTTTTGAAAATCGGTTCTGTTTTGACAAAGTTAAAGGTTCGGAAAGTTTTAACATGAATTTCGAAAGAAAAAAAACATTTCCAACTATGAATGCGGTTTAATTATTGAGATCGAGCCACGACTAAAACGCCTTTCCTTTTGAAAATCGGTTCAGTTTTGACAAAGTTATAGGTTCGGAAAGTTTTGACATAGTTATAGGTTTGGAAAGTTTTGACAAAGTTATAGGTTCGGAAAGTTTTAACATAAATTTCGAAAAAAAAAACATTTCCAACTATGAATGCGGTTTAATTATTGAGATCGAGCCACGACTAAAACGCCTTTCCTTTTGAAAATCGGTTCAGTTTTGACAAAGTTATAGGTTCTGAAAGTTTTGACATATTTATAGGTTCGGAAAGTTTTGACATGAATTTAAAAAAAAAACATTTGCAACTATGAATGCGGTTTAATTATTGAGATCGAGCCACGACTAAAACGCCTTTCCTTTTGAAAATCGGTTCAGTTTTGACAAAGTTATAGGTTCGGAAAGTTTTGACATAGTTATAGGTTCGGAAAGTTTGGACAAAGTTATAGGTTCGGAAAGTTTTAACATAAATTTCGAAAAAAAAAACATTTCCAACTATGAATGCGGTTTAATTATTGAGATCGAGCCACGACTAAAACGCCTTTCCTTTTGAAAATCGGTTCAGTTTTGACAAAGTTATAGGTTCTGAAAGTTTTGACATATTTATAGGTTCGGAAAGTTTTGACATGAATTTAAAAAAAAAACATTTGCAACTATGAATGCGGTTTAATTATTGAGATCGGAGCCACGACTAAAACGCCTTTCCTTTTGAAAATCGGTTCAGTTTTGACAAAGTTATAGGTTCTGAAAGTTTTGACATATTTATAGGTTCGGAAAGTTTTGACATGAATTTAAAAAAAAAACATTTGCAACTATGAATGCGGTTTAATTATTGAGATCGAGCCACGACTAAAACGCCTTTCCTTTTGAAAATCGGTTCAGTTTTGACAAAGTTATAGGTTCGGAAAGTTTTGACATAGTTATAGGTTCGGAAAGTTTGGACAAAGTTATAGGTTCGGAAAGTTTTAACATAAATTTCGAAAAAAAAAAACATTTCCAACTATGAATTTTAATTATTGAGATCGAGTCACGACTAAAACGCCTTTCCTTTTGAAAATCGGTTCAGTTTTGACAAAGTTATAGGTTCTGAAAGTTTTGACATATTTATAGGTTCGGAAAGTTTTGACATGAATTAAAAAAAAAACATTTGCAACTATGAATGCGGTTTAATTATTGAGATCGAGCCACGACTAAAACGCCTTTCCTTTTGAAAATCGGTTCAGTTCTGACAAAGTTATAGGTTCGGAAAGTTTTGACATGAATTTGGAAAAAAAAAACATTTGCAACTATGATTGCGGTTTAAACCGCCTTTCCTTTTGAAAAACGCTTCAGTTTTGACAAAGTTCTAGGTTCGGAAAGTTTTGACATAGTAATAGGTTCGGAAAGTTTTGACAAAGTTATAGGTTCTGAAAGTTTTGACAAAGTTATAGGTTCGGAAAGTTTTAACATAAACTTCGAAAAAAAAAACATTTGCAACTATGAATGCGGTTTAATTATTGAGATCGAGCCACGACTAAAACGCCTTTCCTTTTGAAAATCGGTTTAGTTTTGACAAAGTTATAGGTTCGGAAAGTTTTGACATAGTTATAGGTTCGGAAAGTTTTGACAAAGTTATAGGTTCGGAAAGTTTTAACTTAAATTTCGAAAAAAAAACATTTGCAACTATGAATGCGGTTTAATTATTGAGATCGAGCCACGACTAAAACGCCTTTCCTTTTGCAAATCGGTTCAGTTTTGACTAAGTTATAGGTTCGGAATATTTTGACACAGTTAAAGGTTCGGAAAAAATTGACAAAGTTTTAACATGAATTTCGAAAAAAAAAACATTTCTAACTATGAATGCGGCTTAATTATTCATATCGAGCTACGACTAAAACGCCTTTCCTTTTGAAAATCGGTTCAGTTTTGACAAAGTTATAGGTTCGGAAAGTTTTGACATAGTTATAGGTTCGGAAAGTTTTGACAAAGTTATAGGTTCGGAAAGTTTTAACATAAATTTCGAAAAAAAAAAAACATTTCAAACTATGAATGCGGTTAATTATTGAGATCGAGCCACGACTAAAACGCTTTTACTTTTAAAAATCGGTTCAGTTTTGACAAAGTTATAGGATCGGAAAGTTTTTACATAGTTATAGGTTCGGAAAGTTTTGACAAAGTTATAGGTTCGGAAAGTTTTAACATAAATTAAAAAAAAAAACATTTCCAACTATGAATGCGGTTTAATTATTGAGATCGAGCCACGACTAAAACGCCTTTCCTTTTGAAAATCGGTTCAGTTTTGACAAGGTTATAGGTTCGGAAAGTTTTGACATAGTTAAAGGTTCGGAAAGTTTTGACAAAATTATAGATTCGGAAAGTTTTAACATAAATTTCGAAAAAAAAAACATTTCCAACTATGAATGCGGTTTAATTATTGAGATCGAGCCACGACTAAAACGCCTTTCCTTTTGAAAATCGGTTCAGTTTTGACAAAGTTATAGGTTCTGAAAGTTTTGACATATTTATAGGTTCGGAAAGTTTGGACATGAATTTAAAAAAAAAACATTTGCAACTATGAATGCGGTTTAATTATTGAGATCGAGCCACGACTAAAACGCCTTTCCTTTTGAAAATCGGTTCAGTTTTGACAAGGTTATAGGTTCGGAAAGTTTTGACATAGTTAAAGGTTCGGAAAGTTTTGACAAAATTATAGATTCGGAAAGTTTTAACATAAATTTCGAAAAAAAAAACATTTCCAACTATGAATGCGGTTTAATTATTGAGATCGAGCCACGACTAAAACGCCTTTCCTTTTGAAAATCGGTTCAGTTTTGACAAAGTTATAGGTTCTGAAAGTTTTGACATATTTATAGGTTCGGAAAGTTTGGACATGAATTTAAAAAAAAAACATTTGCAACTATGAATGCGGTTTAATTATTGAGATCGAGCCACGACTAAAACGCCTTTCCTTTTGAAAATCGGTTCAGTTTTGACAAAGTTATAGGTTCGGGAAAGTTTTGACATAGTTATAGGTTCGGAAAGTTTGGACAAAGTTATAGGTTCGGAAAGTTTTAACATAAATTTCGAAAAAAAAAAACATTTCCAACTATGAATGCGGTTTAATTATTGAGATCGAGCCACGACTAAAACGCCTTTCCTTTTGAAAATCGGTTCAGTTTTGACAAAGTTATAGGTTCTGAAAGTTTTGACATATTTATAGGTTCGGAAAGTTTTGACATGAATTTAAAAAAAAAAAACATTTGCAACTATGAATGCGGTTTAATTATTGAGATCGAGCCACGACTAAAACGCCTTTCCTTTTGAAAATCGGTTCAGTTTTGACAAAGTTATAGGTTCGGAAAGTTTTGACATAGTTATAGGTTCGGAAAGTTTGGACAAAGTTATAGGTTCGGAAAGTTTTAACATAAATTTCGAAAAAAAAAACATTTGCAACTATAAATGCGGGTTAATTATTGAGACCGAGCCACGACTAAAACGCCTTTCCTTTTGAAAATCGGTTGAGTTTTGACATAGTTATAGGTTCGGAAAGTTTTTACATAGTTATAGGTTCGGAAAGTTTTGACAAAGTTATAGGTTCGGAAAGTTTTAACATAAATTAAAAAAAAAAAAACATTTCCAACTATGAATGCGGTTTAATTATTGAGATCGAGCCACGACTAAAACGCCTTTCCTTTTGAAAATCGGTTCAGTTTTGACAAAGTTATAGGATCGGAAAGTTTTGACATAGTTATAGGTTCGGAAAGTTTTGACAAAGTTATAGGTTCGGAAAGTTTTAACATAAATTAAAAAAAAAAAAACATTTCCAACTATGAATGCGGTTTAATTATTGAGATCGAGCCACGACTAAAACGCCTTTCCTTTTGAAAATCGGTTCAGTTTTGACAAGGTTATAGGTTCGGGAAAGTTTTGACATAGTTAAAGGTTCGGAAAGTTTTGACAAAATTATAGATTCGGAAAGTTTTAACATAAATTTCGAAAAAAAAAACATTTCCAACTATGAATGCGGTTTAATTATTGAGATCGAGCCACGACTAAAACGCCTTTCCTTTTGAAAATCGGTTCAGTTTTGACAAAGTTATAGGTTCGGAAAGTTTTGACATAGTTATAGGTTCGGAAAGTTTGGACAAAGTTATAGGTTCGGAAAGTTTTAACATAAATTTCGAAAAAAAAAAACATTTCCAACTATGAATGCGGTTTAATTATTGAGATCGAGCCACGACTAAAACGCCTTTCCTTTTGAAAATCGGTTCAGTTTTGACAAAGTTATAGGTTCTGAAAGTTTTGACATATTTATAGGTTCGGAAAGTTTTGACATGAATTTGGAAAAAAAAAACCATTTCCAACTATGAATGCGGTTTAATTATTGAGATCGAGCCACGACTAAAACGCCTTTCCTTTTGAAAATCGGTTCAGTTTTGACAAAGTTATAGGTTCGGAAAGTTTTGACATAGTTATAGGTTCGGAAAGTTTTGACAAAGTTATAGGTTCGGAAAGTTTTGACATGAATTTCGAAACAAAAAACATTTCTAACTATGAATGCGGCTTAATTATTGATATCGAGCTACGACTAAAACGCCTTTCCTTTTGAAAATCGGTTCAGTTTTGACAAAGTTATAGGTTCGGAAAGTTTTGACACAGTTAAAGGTTCGGAAAAAATTGACAAATTTATAGGTTCTGAAAGTTTTGACATGAATTTCGAAAAAAAAAACATTTCCAACTGTGAATGCGGTTTAATTATTGAGATCGAGCCACGACTAAAACGCCTTTCCTTTTGAAAATCGGTTCAGTTTTGACATAGTTATAGGTTCGGAAAGTGTTGACAAAGTTATAGGTTCGGAAAGTTTTAACATAAATTTCGAAAAAAAAAATATTCACAACTATGAATTCGGTTTAATTATTGAGATCGAGCCACGACTAAAACGCCTTTCCTTTTGCAAATCGGTTCAGTTTTGACAAAGTTATAGGTTCGGAATATTTTGACACAGTTAAAGGTTCGGAAAAAATTGACAAAGTTTTAACATGAATTTCGAAAAAAAAAACATTTCTAACTATGAATGCGGCTTAATTATTCATATCGAGCTACGACTAAAACGCCTTTCCTTTTGAAAATCGGTTCAGTTTTGACAAAGTTATAGGTTCGGAAAGTTTTGACATAGTTATAGGTTCGGAAAGTTTTGACAAAGTTATAGGTTCGGAAAGTTTTAACATAAATTTCGAAAAAAAAAAAAAACATTTCAAACTATGAATGCGGTTAATTATTGAGATCGAGCCACGACTAAAACGCTTTTACTTTTAAAAATCGGTTCAGTTTTGACAAAGTTATAGGATCGGAAAGTTTTGACACAGTTAAAGGTTCGGAAAAAATTTTCAAATTTATAGGTTCTGAAAGTTTTGACAAAGTTATAGGTTCGGAAAGTTTTGACATAATTATAGGTTCGGAAAGTTTTGACAAAGTTATAGGTTCGGAAAGTTTTAACATGAATTTCGAAAAAAAAAATATTTCCAACTATGAATTCGGTTTAATTATTGAGATCGAGCCACGACTAAAACGCCTTTCCTTTTGAAAATCGGTTCAGTTTTGACAAAGTTATAGGTTCGGAAAGTTTTGACACAGTTAAAGGTTCGGAAAGTTTTGACAAAGTTATAGGTTCGGAAAGTTTTGACATGAATTTCGAAAAAAAAAACATTTCCAACTATGAATGCGGTTTAATTATTGAGATCGAGCCACGACTAAAACGCCTTTCCTTTTGAAAATCGGATCAGTTTTGACAAAGTTATAGGTTCGGAAAGTTTTGACACAGTTATAGGTTCGGAAAAAATTGACAAATTTATAGGTTCTGAAAGTTTTGACATGAATTTCGAAAAAAAAAACATTTCCAACTATGAATGCGGTTTAATTATTGAGATCGAGCCACGACTAAAACGCCTTTCCTTTTGAAAATCGGTTCAGTTTTGACAAAGTTATAGGTTCGGAAAGTTTTGACATGGTTATAGGTTCGGAAAGTTTTGACAAAGTTACAGGTTCGGAAAGTTTTAACATGAATTTCGAAAAAAAAAACATTTCAAACTATGAATGCGGTTTAATTATTGAGATCGAGCCACGACTAAAACGCCTTTCCTTTTGAAAATCGGTTCAGTTTTGACAAAGTTATAGGTTCGGAAAGTTTTGACAAGTTATAGGCTCGGAAAGTTTTGACAAAGTTATAGGTTCGGAAAGTTTTAACATAAATTTGGAAAAAAAAAACATTTCAAACTATGAATGCGGTTTAATTATTGAGATCGAGCCACGACTAAAATGCCTTTCCTTTTGAAAATAGGTTCAGTTTTGACAAAGTTATAGGTTCGGAAAGTTTTGACACAGTTATAGGTTCGGAAAAAATTGACAAATTTATAGGTTCTGAAAGTTTTGACATGAATTTCGAAAAAAAAAAACATTTCCAACTTTGAATGCGGTTTAATTATTGAGATCGAGCCACGACTAAAACGCCTTTCCTTTTCAAAATCGGTTCAGTTTTGACAAAGTTATAGGTTCGGAAAGTTTTGACATAGTTATAGGTTCGGAAAGTTTTGACAAAGTTATAGGTTCGGAAAGTTTTAACATGAATTTCGAAAAAAAAAATATTTCCAACTATGAATTCGGTTTAATTATTGAGATCGAGCCACGACTAAAACGCCTTTCCTTTTGAAAATCGGTTCAGTTTTGACAAAGTTAAAGGTTCTGAAAATTTTGACATATTTATAGGTTCGGAAAGTTTTGACATGAATTTCGAAAAAAAAAAACATTTCCAACTATGAATGCGGTTTAATTATTGAGATCGAGCCACGACTAAAACGCCTTTCCTTTTGAAAATCGGTTCAGTTTTGACAAAGTTATAGGTTCGGAAAGTTTTGACACAGTTAAAGGTTCGGAAAAAATTGACAAATTTATAGGTTCGGAAAGTTTTGACATGAATTTCGAAAAAAAAAACATTTCCAACTATGAATGCGGTTTAATTATTGAGATCGAGCCACGACTAAAACGCCTTTCCTTTTGAAAATCGGTTCAGTTTTGACAAAGTTATAGGTTCGGAAAGTTTTGACACAGTTATAGGTTCGGAAAAAATGAACATAATTTTGACATGAATTTCAAAAAAAAAACATTTCCAACTATGAATGCGGCTTAATTATTGAGATCGAGCCACGACTAAAACGCCTTTCCTTTTGAAAATCGGTTCAGTTTTGACAAAGTTATAGGTTCGGAAAGTTTTGACAAAGTTATAGGTTCGGAAAGTTTTAACATAAATTTCGAAAAAAAAAATAAATTTCCAACTATGAATGCGGTTTAATTAGTGAGATCGAGCCACGACTAAAACGCCTTTCCTTTTGAAAATCGGTTCAGTTTTGACAAAATAGTTATAGGTTCGGAAAGTTTTGACATAATTTCGAAAAAAAAAACATTTCCAACTATGAATGCGGTTTAATTATTGAGATCGAGCAACGACTAAAACGCATTTCCTTTTGAAAATCGGTTCAGTTTTGACAAAGTTATAGGTTCTGAAAGTTTTGACATATTTATAGGTTCGGAAAGTTTTGATAAAGTTACAGGTTCGGAAAGTTTTAAAATGAATTTCGAAAAAAAAATAAATTTCCAACTATGAATGCGGTTTAATTATTGAGATCGAGCCACGACTAAAACGCCTTTCCTTTTGAAAATCGGTTCAGTTTTGACAAAGTTATAGGTTCGGAAAATTTTGACATAGTTAAAGGTTCGGAAAGTTTTGATAAAGTTACAGGTTCGGAAAGTTTTAACATGAATTTCGAAAAAAAAAACATTTCAAACTATGAATGCGGTTTAATTATTGAGATCGAGCCACGACTAAAACGCCTTTCCTTTTGAAAATCGGTTCAGTTTTGACAAAGTTATAGGTTCGGAAAGTTTTGACATAGTTATAGGCTCGGAAAGTTTTGACAAAGTTATAGGTTCGGAAAGTTTTAACATAAATTTGGAAAAAAAAAACATTTTAAACTATGAATGCGGTTTAATTATTGAGATCGAGCCACGACTAAAATGCCTTTCCTTTTGAAAATAGGTTCAGTTTTGACAAAGTTATAGGTTCGGAAAGTTTTGACACAGTTATAGGTTCGGAAAAAATTGACAAATTTATAGGTTCTGAAAGTTTTGACATGAATTTCGAAAAAAAAAACATTTCCAACTTTGAATGCGGTTTAATTATTGAGATCGAGCCACGACTAAAACGCCTTTCCTTTTCAAAATCGGTTCAGTTTTGACATAGTTATAGGTTCGGAAAGTGTTGACAAAGTTATAGGTTCGGAAAGTTTTAACATAAATTTCGAAAAAAAAAATATTTACAACTATGAATTCGGTTTAATTATTGAGATCGAGCCACGACTAAAACGCCTTTCCTTTTGCAAATCGGTTCAGTTTTGACAAAGTTATAGGTTCGGAAATTTTGACACAGTTAAAGGTTCGGAAAAAATTGACAAAGTTTTAACATGAATTTCGAAAAAAAAAACATTTCTAACTATGAATGCGGCTTAATTATTCATATCGAGCTACGACTAAAACGCCTTTCCTTTTGAAAATCGGTTCAGTTTTGACAAAGTTATAGGTTCGGAAAGTTTTGACATAGTTATAGGTTCGGAAAGTTTTGACAAAGTTATAGGTTCGGAAAGTTTTAACATAAATTTCGAAAAAAAAAAAAACATTTCAAACTATGAATGCGGTTAATTATTGAGATCGAGCACGACTAAAACGCTTTTCCTTTTAAAAATCGGTTCAGTTTTGACAAAGTTATAGGATCGGAAAGTTTTGACACAGTTAAAGGTTCGGAAAAAATTTTCAAATTTATAGGTTCTGAAAAGTTTTGACAAAGTTATAGGTTCGGAAAGTTTTGACATAATTATAGGTTCGGAAAGTTTTGACAAAGTTATAGGTTCGGAAAGTTTTAACATGAATTTCGAAAAAAAAAATATTTCCAACTATGAATTCGGTTTAATTATTGAGATCGAGCCACGACTAAAACGCCTTTCCTTTTGAAAATCGGTTCAGTTTTGACAAAGTTATAGGTTCGGAAAGTTTTGACATAGTTAAAGGTTCGGAAAAAATTGACAAATTTATAGGTTCTGAAAGTTTTGACATGAATTTCGAAAAAAAAAACATTTCCAACTTTGAATGCGGTTTAATTATTGAGATCGAGCCACGACTAAAACGCCTTTCCTTTTGAAAATCGGATCAGTTTTGACAAAGGTATAGGTTCGGAAAGTTTTGACATAGTTATAGGTTCGGAAACTCGACAAAGTTATAGGTTCGAAAGTTTTGACATGAATTTCGAAACAAAAAACATTTCTAACTATGAATGCGGCTTAATTATTGATATCGAGCTACGACTAAAACGCCTTTCCTTTTGAAAATCAGTTCAGTTTTGACAAAGTTATAGGTTCGGAAAGTTTTGACATGGTTATAGGTTCGGAAAGTTTTGACAAAGTTACAGGTTCGGAAAGTTTTAACATGAATTTCGAAAAAAAAAAACATTTCAAACTATGAATGCGCTTTAATTATTGAGATCGAGCCACGACTAAAACGCCTTTCCTTTTGAAAATCGGTTCAGTTTTGACAAAGTTATAGGTTCGGAAAGTTTTGACACAGTTATAGGCTCGGAAAGTTTTGACAAAGTTATAGGTTCGGAAAGTTTTAACATAAATTTGGAAAAAAAAAACATTTCAAACTATGAATGCGGTTTAATTATTGAGATCGAGCCACGACTAAAATGCCTTTCCTTTTAAAAATAGGTTCAGTTTTGACAAAGTTATAGGTTCGGAAAGTTTTGACACAGTTATAGGTTCGGAAAAAATTGACAAATTTATAGGTTCTGAAAGTTTTGACATGAATTTCGAAAAAAAAAAACATTTCCAACTTTGAATGCGGCTTAATTATTGAGATCGAGCCACGACTAAAACGCCTTTCCTTTTCAAAATCGGTTCAGTTTTGACAAAGTTATAGGTTCGGAAAGTTTTGACATAGTTATAGGTTCGGAAAGTTTTGACAAAGTTATAGGTTCGGAAAGTTTTAACATGAATTTCGAAAAAAAAAATATTTCCAACTATGAATTCGGTTTAATTATTGAGATCGAGCCACGACTAAAACGCCTTTCCTTTTGAAAATCCGTTCAGTTTCGACAAAGTTAAAGGTTCGGAAAATTTTGACATATTTATAGGTTCGGAAAGTTTTAGACATGAATTTCGAAAAAAAAAAACATTTCCAACTATGAATGCGGTTTAATTATTGAGATCGAGCCACGACTAAAACGCCGTTCCTTTTAAAAATCGGTTCAGTTTTGACAAAGTTATAGGTTCGGAAAGTTTTGACACAGTTATAGGTTCGGAAAAAATTGACAAATTTATAGGTTCTGAAAGTTTTGACATGAATTTCGAAAAAAAAAACATTTCCAACTTTGAATGCGGTTTAATTATTGAGATCGAGCCACGACTAAAACGCCTTTCCTTTTGAAAATCGGTTCAGTTTTGACAAAGTTATAGGTTCGGAAAGTTTTGACACAGTTAAAGGTTCGGAAAAAATGAAACATAATTTTGACATGAATTTCGAAAAAAAAAACATTTCTAACTATGAATGCGGCTTAATTATTGATATCGAGCTACGACTAAAACGCCTTTCCTTTTGAAAATCTGTTCAGTTTTGACAAAGTTCTAGGTTCGGAAAGTTTTGACAAAGTTACAGGTTCGGAAAGTTTTAACATGAATTTCGAAAAAACAGAAATATTCCAACTATGAATGCGGTTTAATTAGTGAGATCGAGACACGACTAAAACGCCTTTCCTTTTGAAAATCGGTTCAGTTTTGACATAGTTATAGGTTCGGAAAGTTTTGACATAAATTTCGAAAAAAAAACATTTCCAACTATGAATGCGGTTTAATTATTGAGATCGAGCAACGACTAAAACGCATTTCCTTTTGAAAATCGGTTCAGTTTTGACAAAGTTATAGGTTCTGAAAGTTTTCACATATTTATAGGTTCGGAAAGTTTTGATAAAGTTACAGGTTCGGAAAGTTTTAAACTGAATTTCGAAAAAAAAATAAATTTCCAACTATGAATTCGGTTTAATTATTGAGATCGAGCCACGACTAAAACGCCTTTCCTTTTGAAAATCGGTTCAGTTTTGACAAAGTTATATGTTCGGAAAATTTTGACATAGTTATAGGTTCGGAAAGTTTTGATAAAGTTACAGGTTCGGAAAGTTTTAACATGAATTTCGAAAAAA